>JAPDOI010000299.1:850000-892648 GCA_029168955.1 Aplectana chamaeleonis
GTGATAGCGATTTCGAGCCTTGGGTCTTTGCAGGCGACATCGTTCGGGTCGCCATTGTAGCCTTGGTGGATCTCCAACCGAATCTCCTCGTTCGTCATCCCGCGATCTCTATTCAGTTTCTAATAGTGGTACGTATTCAGCTCGAACGCAAGAGGAGCGAGGACGGTCTTCCGCTAGGTGATTACTTTTCCTTGTTGCTCCTCTAAAATTTTCTTGTAGTAACATCAAACTGTACACTGCCGTGTTTCGAATTAGGTCGAATTCAAAAAGCGCTGCTGGTTTCTCTCCCCTCTCTGATTCGAAACCCGAGCGACGAAGTGACGCACCGTCCAAGTCCAAACTCAGGGGTAATTTTCGATATTATAGTTCGTTTGCGGTGTTTAGCTACTCTGCTAAGCGCGAAATCTCAATTCGTTCAAATAGGTGAGAAGAAGCGAAGAAAAAGTCGACCACGCCCCATAAAAGAAAAAATGGGTGACGCCCACCGACAAGTTTCCGATCTTAATGGGAAAGAGAAGCGCGATTGATTTTATTCAACAAAATATATGCTCTTCCATTTATTTTCGGTCTGGCTTTATATTGTGGCCTGCTACAGAACGATGGCTGCGAGTAACGAGAAAAAACAGGCTCGAGACAACTCGCTCGCGAACTTCTTGTTGTTCAAAATCAAAATTTTTGAGGAAACATAACTTCTTTCGTAGTGAGTTCCGAGCGGTTTTGGAGGCATCAGTGTGATCAGCGTGAAATTTTGTCTGAAATCCATAAGCATAAAAAAGAAAAATCGATACCAATGTTGGACTGTGCCTTTAAAGCATGATTGCAGAAAAAAATTCTTCTAATTCCTTGCAATCCACAAAGCACTGGACAAGGTTCGGCGCTCTGATTTCATCTCAGTTTCGTCAGACCAGTGACTTTAATTCAAAAAGAGCTGCTCCTGATGCATGGTTCTGGGAAAGTCTCATTTTCGACCTCTTCAACAATTGTTGAAAGGATGCGATGATGATAGAAAACTCAAGTGGTCAATGAAAAGAGTATTTCTAGCCGGCGCAGAATTCTTCGTTATTTCGGTGTATACTTCCGCAGTCTGCGTCTGCATGAGTTAATGCCTGCCGTGCAGCGTCTCATTGTCAGAAGCATAGCTTCGTTGGGTGGAGCCATGTACTCCACCAACCTTCACCCCTGTGCAGGTGAAGTGGGAAACCTTCGCCATTGGGAAAACCGGTGACAACCGGTGAAACGCCTCGAAAAAGAATGAAAGCGACCCAACACTCATGCAGGTCATTTTCGAGATTGGGTGGGTGTCACTGCCGGGTTTTCGGCTATAACTTTTTTATCCCTTTGGTGAAGGTTGTTTTCGGAATCCCCATAAAATTCTGCATCGAATAGCGTTTTCAGTTTCAAAAAATACGCTCCCCTTCTACCAGCCGATTTCAGTTTATAAAGTGCATTTTTTTTGGCCTGAAATTATCGGTTTTCCGTCAATAACTTTTTTGAGGTTGGAGATAGACCTCTGGTGAAAGTTGGTTTCGGAATCTCGATTAAATTCTGCGTCGCCAGGTGTTTGAAGTTTGGAAAAATATTTTCTCGACCCTTCAGCCTAATTAATTTTACGAAACACCGGTTTTTCGCCTATAACTCTTCAACCGTTGACGATAGGGTCTCGTGAAGGATGTTTTTGAAATCTACGTAAAATTCTGCGTCGAATGGTATATTGGGCTCCTAACTTTGCTAGCTCCATAAGTCAACCAGGTCGACTAACTGATTATCATATCAATCCATCCTATCGGAAAAATATTGAAGATTTTTCAGGGATATTACTCCGTAATATCAATAAAAAGTGAACAATTCTATCAAAAAGGGGTCTTCCAAGCGAAAGAGGTTTGGTTGGCGTTAGAAACGTTCCAACAAAAAGGGAACAATAGGCAAGTAGGATGAGGATAGTCTACAAAAATTGAACAATATTTTCTGAGACTGATTTTCTTGGCCGAAACTTCTTAATAGCGGAAACAAACCGTTGTGGCATTTCACGAGCAAGAGTTCAATGGTTTCCAAGAATGGACTTCTATTCTTGACGAGATTATAAGAAAATACTCTTATTTCATGCTGCACTTTGAGTTCGCTTCTCGTAGCAGCTGGAGCTAGCCGTCTGTGTAGGTAAAGTTGACTCTCACCTATATCCCGATGGAAATCTCTGGAGAATTTGTTTACCAGGTTTTATTAACTACTTTACAGAATTCTAAGTGATCACAAGTACCGGGCAAAACCAAACCTCTCCAGCCGCTTCGTGGCTGGAGCGATATGATGATGATCTCCATAGGGTGCTCTCGCCTCTATGGTGTAAGTAAGAGACACAGAGTTCTCCTGGAGCCTACAACGGGGCTCGGCTCCACCGACCTGGCTGACTTATGGAGCTAGCAAAGTTAGAAACCCAATATATCATTCGACGCAGAATTTTACGTAGATTTCAAAAACAACCTTTGCCAAAATGACATCTATAAGGATAAAAAAGTTATGGACGAAAAACTGCATGTTTTTGGTGAAAGAAACGTTACTTCATAAATTGAAGTCGGCTGAGAGACTGGAAACGTGTTTTTCTCAACATGAAAACATTATTCGACGCTAAATTCCATGGAGACTTTGGAAACAGCTTCGTTCAAAGATTCGCCTTAGGGGCAAAAATTTTATGAGCGAAGAACGGGTAGTTTTTCGAAAATCGTTTGGAAAATTTTTGCGAAAATTTTTGACTACAAGACAGCTCAAAGGAAATCTTTCATGACCTAGGCAGATCATTTCATTAGGAACAGGGATATTCTAAAGGAGGTCATCTAACGAAAAAATTGTTTCAAAATTAATAATTAAAAAATATACTGAATGCAAAAAAGAGGATTGAGAAAACGTCAAGTTTTGAAGTTTCAAGTCCTAAGGGAACTTTCTCCCTTCCCCACTCAAGAATCCTAAACAACCTTCACCTCTCGGACCGCTGTCTCCACCCCAACGAACCTATGCTAAGAAGTCTTATTTCAAGTTGCTTTCAGTTTTCAAACCAACTTACCGCTTGTACCCTTAACTATGGGCGAAAAGTAAAATTCAACTTGCCATAAAGTGGGGTTGCAACTAACAATTTTAAGTTGTTTTTTATGGTTCCTTAACTTGTGAGCTATAAGTCCTCCATGATCTCCTCAGTGTCGATATTCTTAGCCCGGTGGTTCACCTCTGAGGCAGTTAGCCCGAAACTTGTTTCAGGTTTGATAGACTGCCCCTTCAGCTCCTCTGGTTTATATATTGGCGGCCACGGAAGAGGAGGAAGGCCCCCGTCAGGTTTGTTCAAAAAACCGGCCGAGTCCGAGGCGGAAAAGCGACCTATGGTACAGAGTTCTGCCAGTGTTCACTCGTGGAACAGCCCCTTTCAATCTACGGGCACCGAGAAATCCGGCCATCAAGAGGTGTTTGTCTGTGCCGCAAGTGGTGCTGGTTTGCAATAGGCATAAAGCAAAGACAGTTGAAATAATGTCACCTACGGGTGCGAAGGTATTGTTGAAATCAATTTGATTCTCAACCAAAGGCGAAATCAATTTGCTTCCTTGTTTTTTGGTCTTGCTCAAGTTGATTTCCATTACCAGTTGTTTCAATCAAGTTGGTTTCCGTATCAACGTACAGGCTATACAACGAAATTCACTTGGTTCCTACACGTGCTGGTGCGGAGCGGAGGTTGGAGACAGTGAGAAAGCGGAGGGCAGACGGAGGCTGGTGCGTCGCGCGCGCCGCTCATGCCTCGAATGATGTCAATTACGACATTTATAGAGGGTACGAATGTTTGGCCTAGTGTTTTGATTTCAACATCTTACATATGATGATTTTAAATGAAAATCAAGTTGAAATCAATCAAGACATAATGAAATCAACTAATTTTCGGTGTTTTCTAAAAAAAAAACAAGTTGAAAGAAAAGTTCTTAGCACCCACGTTCTGCGTCTCTATATGCTTATTTGTTCAACAAATGTCGCGGAACCGACGAAGAATTCTGCGCCGGATATGCTTATTAGGGGGGACCCTATCCATTTGAAATTATTTGCGAATTGTCACTGTTTCGTCTTCACCGTAGGAGTACGCAAACGAACACCCCTAGTTGAATACACAAAAAAATGATTGAAGGCAGAGAGCGATTGCCGCAGTGAGCCTCGCTGAAACATGTGTTGAATTTGTTCCGGAGTTTACAAAACCATGTTTGGAAATTTGTAGATATTAAAGGCAGTGTTCACGATAAAAATGTGTTTCAGTTTCCACTAGTAATGGGTAGTGGAGGGGCACACTGTAACGTTGACGTCGAAAGAACGCATGAAAACGAGCCAAGAAAAGCTTCAAAGAGTCCGAAGTTGCCACTTCGAGCGCAAGGCGAACCCCAAAGCGCAACACACGCCCCACCGACGTGAACAAATGTATGCTCGAAATCGTGAAATGAGCGATGATTTCCAATCATTAGCCCCGTTCTTTCCTTCATTCTCAGCTTCTCTCTTTACTCAGGTCAGCTCGCATAGATCGGCTGCAAAAGACGGGAGTTACAAGTCTCGGACCACTCGTCCGCCATGTTTCCTTAGCTAAATCTTTGAGGGACCATAACTCCGTTCCCAGAAGGTCTCGTACGATTTCAGGGACAGCATTGGAATCAGCATTGGACCGTCTTCAAGATAGGCTGAAAAACAGAAAAACGATTTTCATCGTGAACACTGCCTTTAAAGGCAGCATACACGCTCAAAAATGATATCAATTTTCTGGAATGAATCGAAGGTCTGAAGCTGTTAGTATTCAGATATAACGAAAAAACCGGAAAAAAATCAACTAAAACAAAGATATAAGGGTTCGTTCTATATTGGCCCAGAAGTGGACGAGTTTTACCGCATTGGCTGAAATAGCGGAGCTAGTGACAAATTTTTTGGGATAACGACGCTAATGTACTCGTACGGCCCTTTCTGGAACGCTTACGACATTAGAAGCGTAAAAAATGAGCCAAAGTGACCGTAATCGAGCCTTGAAAATTTGTATTGAGGGGCGGAGCCCGTATCGGTGGGCGGAGAAAGGATGATTTTGTGACTCAATGCGGCTCAAATACGGTCATTTTAACTCATTTTCATATCTTCCAACTTCGTTAGGGCTCTTCTGGGGCCCGTACGACCCCACTAATGTAGTTATCTCAACCACTTTTGCGAGCGTGTATGCTGCCTTTAAGCAGTGTAGCTGCATGCGTGACATGATAAAGCTCTGATACATTTCTAAAGGCTCTCGATTGCGACTATCACCACCGGTGAGCGTTCGCTTTTCCGTCGAAATATCCACAGCCTATATTTGAACGAGACCCACCGCTTCGCTGTTGGTGACAATCAAAATCGAATGCTCTTCAGAAGTTCTCCAGAGTTCATGCGTACATGTAATATGTCAAAATTCTCTATACACCTCAGGGTTGATCGTGAGCCTCGTACGTTCTCAAAACAATAAGAGTAGTATTCCGTGGTATTATGTGTCAGCGCAACCAATCGCCGCACCTTTATCTCGTGTTTGTCACATGGGCTGTCGTGCATCAACAAGTAAAGACCTTTCGAATGAGAACTATCAAAAAGGGGTCTTCCAAGCAAAAGAGGTTTGGTTGGCGTTAGAAACGTTCCAACAAAAAGGGAACAATAGGTAGGTAGAATGAGGAGAGTCTACAAAAAGTGAACAATATTTTCTGAGACTGATTTTCCTGGCCGATACTTCTTAACAGCGAAAACAAACCGTTGCGGTGTTCTACATGAAAGCACTCTGTGGTTTCAAAAATGGTCTAGATTACGCGAGAACCGTTTAAATGCATGTGCATGTAAACCTAATACTTACCATCAGAATAGAAGATGATGCCAAAAACACAGACAGACGGTTAGCTAAAGTTGCTACGAGAAGCGAAACCAAAGTGCGGCATCTAATGAGAGTATTTTCTTGTAATCTCGTCAAAATTGAAGTCCATTCTTGGAAACCATTGAACTCTTCCTCGTGAAATACCACAACGGTTTGTTTTTGCTGTTAAGAAGTATCGCCCATGAAAATCAGTCTCAGAAAATATTGTTCACTTTTTGTAGACTCTCCTCATTCTGCTCACCTATTGTTCCCTTTTGGTTGGAACGGCTCTGACGCCAACCAAACCTCTTTTGCTTGGAAGACCCCTTTTTGATAGAATTGTTCACTTTTTATTGATATTACGAAGAAATATCCCTGGAAAATCTTCAATATTTTTCGAATAGCATGGATTGCTATAATAATCAGTGAGCAACAAACTTGTTGCGCACGCTACAAATGGAGCGCTACTCACTTTCCACGACGTCCTGATGACGTCAGAAGATGCCCTATGCACTTGGCACCACCTTGGCACGACGTCCTGATGACGTCACCAGATGCCCTATGTACTCTACATGACATCCTGATGCCGTCATCAGATGCCCTATGTACTTTACATGGCACCCTGATGACGTCATCACATGCCCTATGTACTTTACATGACACCCTGATGACGTCATCACATGCCCTATGTACTTTACATGACACCCTGATGACGTCATCAGATGCCCTATGTACTTTACATGACACCCTGATGACGTCATCAGATGCCCTATGTACTTTACATGACACCCTGATGACGTCATCAGATGCCCTATGTACTTTACATGACACCCTGATGACGTCATCAGATGCCCTATGTACTTTACATGACATCCTGATGACGTCATCAGATGCCCTATGTACTTTACATGACACCCTGATGACGTCATCAGATGCCCTATGTACTTTACATGACACCCTGATGACGTCATCAGATGCCCTATGTACTTTACATGACACCCTGATGACGTCATCAGATGCCCTATGTACTTTACATGACACCCTGATGACGTCATCAGATGCCCTATGTACTTTACATGACACCCTGATGACGTCATCAGATGCCCTATGTACTTTACATGACACCCTGATGACGTCATCAGATGCCCTATGTACTTTACATGACACCCTGATGACGTCATCAGATGCCCTATGTACTTTACATGACACCCTGATGACGTCATCACATGCCCTATGTACTTTACATGACACCCTGATGACGTCATCAGATGCCCTATGTACTTTACATGACACCCTGATGACGTCATCAGATGCCCTATGTACTTTACATGACACCCTGATGACGTCATCAGATGCCCTATGTACTTTACATGACACCCTGATGACGTCATCAGATGCCCTATGTACTTTACATGACACCCTGATGACGTCATCAGATGCCCTATGTACTTTACATGACATCCTGATGACGTCATCAGATGCCCTATGTACTTTACATGACACCCTGATGACGTCATCAGATGCCCTATGTACTTTACATGACACCCTGATGACGTCATCAGATGCCCTATGTACTTTACATGACACCCTGATGACGTCATCAGATGCCCTATGTACTTTACATGACACCCTGATGACGTCATCAGATGCCCTATGTACTTTACATGACACCCTGATGACGTCATCAGATGCCCTATGTACTTTACATGACACCCTGATGACGTCATCAGATGCCCTATGTACTTTACATGACACCCTGATGACGTCATCAGATGCCCTATGTACTTTACATGACACCCTGATGACGTCATCAGATGCCCTATGTACTTTACATGACACCCTGATGACGTCATCAGATGCCCTATGTACTTTACATGACACCCTGATGACGTCATCAGATGCCCTATGTACTTTACATGACACCCTGATGACGTCATCAGATGCCCTATGTACTTTACATGACACCCTGATGACGTCATCAGATGCCCTATGTACTTTACATGACACCCTGATGACGTCATCAGATGCCCTATGTACTTTACATGACACCCTGATGACGTCATCAGATGCCCTATGTACTTTACATGACACCCTGATGACGTCATCAGATGCCCTATGTACTTTACATGACACCCTGATGACGTCATCAGATGCCCTATGTACTTTACATGACACCCTGATGACGTCATCAGATGCCCTATGTACTTTACATGACACCCTGATGACGTCATCAGATGCCCTATGTACTTTACATGACACCCTGATGACGTCATCAGATGCCCTATGTACTTTACATGACACCCTGATGACGTCATCAGATGCCCTATGTACTTTACATGACACCCTGATGACGTCATCAGATGCCCTATGTACTTTACATGACACCCTGATGACGTCATCAGATGCCCTATGTACTTTACATGACACCCTGATGACGTCATCAGATGCCCTATGTACTTTACATGACACCCTGATGACGTCATCAGATGCCCTATGTACTTTACATGACACCCTGATGACGTCATCAGATGCCCTATGTACTTTACATGACACCCTGATGACGTCATCAGATGCCCTATGTACTTTACATGACACCCTGATGACGTCATCAGATGCCCTATGTACTTTACATGACACCCTGATGACGTCATCAGATGCCCTATGTACTTTACATGACACCCTGATGACGTCATCAGATGCCCTATGTACTTTACATGACACCCTGATGACGTCATCAGATGCCCTATGTACTTTACATGACACCCTGATGACGTCATCAGATGCCCTATGTACTTTACATGACACCCTGATGACGTCATCAGATGCCCTATGTACTTTACATGACACCCTGATGACGTCATCAGATGCCCTATGTACTTTACATGACACCCTGATGACGTCATCAGATGCCCTATGTACTTTACATGACACCCTGATGACGTCATCAGATGCCCTATGTACTTTACATGACATCCTGATGACGTCATCAGATGCCCTATGTACTTTACATGACACCCTGATGACGTCATCAGATGCCCTATGTACTTTACATGACACCCTGATGACGTCATCAGATGCCCTATGTACTTTACATGACACCCTGATGACGTCATCAGATGCCCTATGTACTTTACATGACACCCTGATGACGTCATCAGATGCCCTATGTACTTTACATGACACCCTGATGACGTCATCAGATGCCCTATGTACTTTACATGACACCCTGATGACGTCATCAGATGCCCTATGTACTTTACATGACACCCTGATGACGTCATCAGATGCCCTATGTACTTTACATGACACCCTGATGACGTCATCAGATGCCCTATGTACTTTACATGACACCCTGATGACGTCATCAGATGCCCTATGTACTTTACATGACACCCTGATGACGTCATCAGATGCCCTATGTACTTTACATGACACCCTGATGACGTCATCAGATGCCCTATGTACTTTACATGACACCCTGATGACGTCATCAGATGCCCTATGTACTTTACATGACACCCTGATGACGTCATCAGATGCCCTATGTACTTTACATGACACCCTGATGACGTCATCAGATGCCCTATGTACTTTACATGACACCCTGATGACGTCATCAGATGCCCTATGTACTTTACATGACACCCTGATGACGTCATCAGATGCCCTATGTACTTTACATGACACCCTGATGACGTCATCAGATGCCCTATGTACTTTACATGACACCCTGATGACGTCATCAGATGCCCTATGTACTTTACATGACACCCTGATGACGTCATCAGATGCCCTATGTACTTTACATGACACCCTGATGACGTCATCAGATGCCCTATGTACTTTACATGACACCCTGATGACGTCATCAGATGCCCTATGTACTTTACATGACACCCTGATGACGTCATCAGATGCCCTATGTACTTTACATGACACCCTGATGACGTCATCAGATGCCCTATGTACTTTACATGACACCCTGATGACGTCATCAGATGCCCTATGTACTTTACATGACACCCTGATGACGTCATCAGATGCCCTATGTACTTTACATGACACCCTGATGACGTCATCAGATGCCCTATGTACTTTACATGACACCCTGATGACGTCATCAGATGCCCTATGTACTTTACATGACACCCTGATGACGTCATCAGATGCCCTATGTACTTTACATGACACCCTGATGACGTCATCAGATGCCCTATGTACTTTACATGACACCCTGATGACGTCATCAGATGCCCTATGTACTTTACATGACACCCTGATGACGTCATCAGATGCCCTATGTACTTTACATGACACCCTGATGACGTCATCAGATGCCCTATGTACTTTACATGACACCCTGATGACGTCATCAGATGCCCTATGTACTTTACATGACACCCTGATGACGTCATCAGATGCCCTATGTACTTTACATGACACCCTGATGACGTCATCAGATGCCCTATGTACTTTACATGACACCCTGATGACGTCATCAGATGCCCTATGTACTTTACATGACACCCTGATGACGTCATCAGATGCCCTATGTACTTTACATGACACCCTGATGACGTCATCAGATGCCCTATGTACTTTACATGACACCCTGATGACGTCATCAGATGCCCTATGTACTTTACATGACACCCTGATGACGTCATCAGATGCCCTATGTACTTTACATGACACCCTGATGACGTCATCAGATGCCCTATGTACTTTACATGACACCCTGATGACGTCATCAGATGCCCTATGTACTTTACATGACACCCTGATGACGTCATCAGATGCCCTATGTACTTTACATGACACCCTGATGACGTCATCAGATGCCCTATGTACTTTACATGACACCCTGATGACGTCATCAGATGCCCTATGTACTTTACATGACACCCTGATGACGTCATCACATGCCCTATGTACTTTACATGACACCCTGATGACGTCATCAGATGCCCTATGTACTTTACATGACACCCTGATGACGTCATCAGATGCCCTATGTACTTTACATGGCACCCTGATGACGTCATCAGATGCCCTATGTACTTTACATGACATCCTGACGACGTCGTCACATGACCTCAACAGTCGCCCTATGTACTTTAAATGACACCCTGATGACCTCAACAGTCGCCCTATGTACTTTAAATGACACCCTGATGACGTCATCAGATGCCCTATGTACTTTACATGGCACCCTGATGACGTCATCAGATGCCCTATGTACTTTACATGACACCCTGATGACGTCATCAGATGCCCTATGTACTTTACATGACACCCTGATGACGTCATCAGATGCCCTATGTACTTTACATGACACCCTGATGACGTCATCAGATGCCCTATGTACTTTACATGACACCCTGATGACGTCATCAGATGCCCTATGTACTTTACATGACACCCTGATGACGTCATCAGATGCCCTATGTACTTTACATGACACCCTGATGACGTCATCAGATGCCCTATGTACTTTACATGACACCCTGATGACGTCATCAGATGCCCTATGTACTTTACATGACACCCTGATGACGTCATCAGATGCCCTATGTACTTTACATGACACCCTGATGACGTCATCAGATGCCCTATGTACTTTACATGACACCCTGATGACGTCATCAGATGCCCTATGTACTTTACATGACACCCTGATGACGTCATCAGATGCCCTATGTACTTTACATGACACCCTGATGACGTCATCAGATGCCCTATGTACTTTACATGACACCCTGATGACGTCATCAGATGCCCTATGTACTTTACATGACACCCTGATGACGTCATCAGATGCCCTATGTACTTTACATGACACCCTGATGACGTCATCAGATGCCCTATGTACTTTACATGACACCCTGATGACGTCATCAGATGCCCTATGTACTTTACATGACACCCTGATGACGTCATCAGATGCCCTATGTACTTTACATGACACCCTGATGACGTCATCAGATGCCCTATGTACTTTACATGACACCCTGATGACGTCATCAGATGCCCTATGTACTTTACATGACACCCTGATGACGTCATCAGATGCCCTATGTACTTTACATGACACCCTGATGACGTCATCAGATGCCCTATGTACTTTACATGACACCCTGATGACGTCATCAGATGCCCTATGTACTTTACATGACACCCTGATGACGTCATCAGATGCCCTATGTACTTTACATGACACCCTGATGACGTCATCAGATGCCCTATGTACTTTACATGACACCCTGATGACGTCATCAGATGCCCTATGTACTTTACATGACACCCTGATGACGTCATCAGATGCCCTATGTACTTTACATGACACCCTGATGACGTCATCAGATGCCCTATGTACTTTACATGACACCCTGATGACGTCATCAGATGCCCTATGTACTTTACATGACACCCTGATGACGTCATCAGATGCCCTATGTACTTTACATGACACCCTGATGACGTCATCAGATGCCCTATGTACTTTACATGACACCCTGATGACGTCATCAGATGCCCTATGTACTTTACATGACACCCTGATGACGTCATCAGATGCCCTATGTACTTTACATGACACCCTGATGACGTCATCAGATGCCCTATGTACTTTACATGACACCCTGATGACGTCATCAGATGCCCTATGTACTTTACATGACACCCTGATGACGTCATCAGATGCCCTATGTACTTTACATGACACCCTGATGACGTCATCAGATGCCCTATGTACTTTACATGACACCCTGATGACGTCATCAGATGCCCTATGTACTTTACATGACACCCTGATGACGTCATCAGATGCCCTATGTACTTTACATGACACCCTGATGACGTCATCAGATGCCCTATGTACTTTACATGACACCCTGATGACGTCATCAGATGCCCTATGTACTTTACATGACACCCTGATGACGTCATCAGATGCCCTATGTACTTTACATGACACCCTGATGACGTCATCAGATGCCCTATGTACTTTACATGACACCCTGATGACGTCATCAGATGCCCTATGTACTTTACATGACACCCTGATGACGTCATCAGATGCCCTATGTACTTTACATGACACCCTGATGACGTCATCAGATGCCCTATGTACTTTACATGACACCCTGATGACGTCATCAGATGCCCTATGTACTTTACATGACACCCTGATGACGTCATCAGATGCCCTATGTACTTTACATGACACCCTGATGACGTCATCAGATGCCCTATGTACTTTACATGACACCCTGATGACGTCATCAGATGCCCTATGTACTTTACATGACACCCTGATGACGTCATCAGATGCCCTATGTACTTTACATGACACCCTGATGACGTCATCAGATGCCCTATGTACTTTACATGACACCCTGATGACGTCATCAGATGCCCTATGTACTTTACATGACACCCTGATGACGTCATCAGATGCCCTATGTACTTTACATGACACCCTGATGACGTCATCAGATGCCCTATGTACTTTACATGACACCCTGATGACGTCATCAGATGCCCTATGTACTTTACATGACACCCTGATGACGTCATCAGATGCCCTATGTACTTTACATGACACCCTGATGACGTCATCAGATGCCCTATGTACTTTACATGACACCCTGATGACGTCGTCACAGACCTCAACAGTCGCCCTATGTACTTTACATGACACCCTGATGACGTCATCAGATGCCCTATGTACTTTACATGACACCCTGATGACGTCATCAGATGCCCTATGTACTTTACATGACACCCTGATGACGTCATCAGATGCCCTATGTACTTTACATGACACCCTGATGACGTCATCAGATGCCCTATGTACTTTACATGACACCCTGATGACGTCATCAGATGCCCTATGTACTTTACATGACACCCTGATGACGTCATCAGATGCCCTATGTACTTTACATGACACCCTGATGACGTCATCAGATGCCCTATGTACTTTACATGACACCCTGATGACGTCATCAGATGCCCTATGTACTTTACATGACACCCTGATGACGTCATCAGATGCCCTATGTACTTTACATGACACCCTGATGACGTCATCAGATGCCCTATGTACTTTACATGACACCCTGATGACGTCATCAGATGCCCTATGTACTTTACATGACACCCTGATGACGTCATCAGATGCCCTATGTACTTTACATGACACCCTGATGACGTCATCAGATGCCCTATGTACTTTACATGACACCCTGATGACGTCATCAGATGCCCTATGTACTTTACATGACACCCTGATGACGTCATCAGATGCCCTATGTACTTTACATGACACCCTGATGACGTCATCAGATGCCCTATGTACTTTACATGACACCCTGATGACGTCATCAGATGCCCTATGTACTTTACATGACACCCTGATGACGTCATCAGATGCCCTATGTACTTTACATGACACCCTGATGACGTCATCAGATGCCCTATGTACTTTACATGACACCCTGATGACGTCATCAGATGCCCTATGTACTTTACATGACACCCTGATGACGTCATCAGATGCCCTATGTACTTTACATGACACCCTGATGACGTCATCAGATGCCCTATGTACTTTACATGACACCCTGATGACGTCATCAGATGCCCTATGTACTTTACATGACACCCTGATGACGTCATCAGATGCCCTATGTACTTTACATGACACCCTGATGACGTCATCAGATGCCCTATGTACTTTACATGACACCCTGATGACGTCATCAGATGCCCTATGTACTTTACATGACACCCTGATGACGTCATCAGATGCCCTATGTACTTTACATGACACCCTGATGACGTCATCAGATGCCCTATGTACTTTACATGACACCCTGATGACGTCATCAGATGCCCTATGTACTTTACATGACACCCTGATGACGTCATCAGATGCCCTATGTACTTTACATGACACCCTGATGACGTCATCAGATGCCCTATGTACTTTACATGACACCCTGATGACGTCATCAGATGCCCTATGTACTTTACATGACACCCTGATGACGTCATCAGATGCCCTATGTACTTTACATGACACCCTGATGACGTCATCAGATGCCCTATGTACTTTACATGACACCCTGATGACGTCATCAGATGCCCTATGTACTTTACATGACACCCTGATGACGTCATCAGATGCCCTATGTACTTTACATGACACCCTGATGACGTCATCAGATGCCCTATGTACTTTACATGACACCCTGATGACGTCATCAGATGCCCTATGTACTTTACATGACACCCTGATGACGTCATCAGATGCCCTATGTACTTTACATGACACCCTGATGACGTCATCAGATGCCCTATGTACTTTACATGACACCCTGATGACGTCATCAGATGCCCTATGTACTTTACATGACACCCTGATGACGTCATCAGATGCCCTATGTACTTTACATGACACCCTGATGACGTCATCAGATGCCCTATGTACTTTACATGACACCCTGATGACGTCATCAGATGCCCTATGTACTTTACATGACACCCTGATGACGTCATCAGATGCCCTATGTACTTTACATGACACCCTGATGACGTCATCAGATGCCCTATGTACTTTACATGACACCCTGATGACGTCATCAGATGCCCTATGTACTTTACATGACACCCTGATGACGTCATCAGATGCCCTATGTACTTTACATGACACCCTGATGACGTCATCAGATGCCCTATGTACTTTACATGACACCCTGATGACGTCATCAGATGCCCTATGTACTTTACATGACACCCTGATGACGTCATCAGATGCCCTATGTACTTTACATGACACCCTGATGACGTCATCAGATGCCCTATGTACTTTACATGACACCCTGATGACGTCATCAGATGCCCTATGTACTTTACATGACACCCTGATGACGTCATCAGATGCCCTATGTACTTTACATGACACCCTGATGACGTCATCAGATGCCCTATGTACTTTACATGACACCCTGATGACGTCATCAGATGCCCTATGTACTTTACATGACACCCTGATGACGTCATCAGATGCCCTATGTACTTTACATGACACCCTGATGACGTCATCAGATGCCCTATGTACTTTACATGACACCCTGATGACGTCATCAGATGCCCTATGTACTTTACATGACACCCTGATGACGTCATCAGATGCCCTATGTACTTTACATGACACCCTGATGACGTCATCAGATGCCCTATGTACTTTACATGACACCCTGATGACGTCATCAGATGCCCTATGTACTTTACATGACACCCTGATGACGTCATCAGATGCCCTATGTACTTTACATGACACCCTGATGACGTCATCAGATGCCCTATGTACTTTACATGACACCCTGATGACGTCATCAGATGCCCTATGTACTTTACATGACACCCTGATGACGTCATCAGATGCCCTATGTACTTTACATGACACCCTGATGACGTCATCAGATGCCCTATGTACTTTACATGACACCCTGATGACGTCATCAGATGCCCTATGTACTTTACATGACACCCTGATGACGTCATCAGATGCCCTATGTACTTTACATGACACCCTGATGACGTCATCAGATGCCCTATGTACTTTACATGACACCCTGATGACGTCATCAGATGCCCTATGTACTTTACATGACACCCTGATGACGTCATCAGATGCCCTATGTACTTTACATGACACCCTGATGACGTCATCAGATGCCCTATGTACTTTACATGACACCCTGATGACGTCATCAGATGCCCTATGTACTTTACATGACACCCTGATGACGTCATCAGATGCCCTATGTACTTTACATGACACCCTGATGACGTCATCAGATGCCCTATGTACTTTACATGACACCCTGATGACGTCATCAGATGCCCTATGTACTTTACATGACACCCTGATGACGTCATCAGATGCCCTATGTACTTTACATGACACCCTGATGACGTCATCAGATGCCCTATGTACTTTACATGACACCCTGATGACGTCATCAGATGCCCTATGTACTTTACATGACACCCTGATGACGTCATCAGATGCCCTATGTACTTTACATGACACCCTGATGACGTCATCAGATGCCCTATGTACTTTACATGACACCCTGATGACGTCATCAGATGCCCTATGTACTTTACATGACACCCTGATGACGTCATCAGATGCCCTATGTACTTTACATGACACCCTGATGACGTCATCAGATGCCCTATGTACTTTACATGACACCCTGATGACGTCATCAGATGCCCTATGTACTTTACATGACACCCTGATGACGTCATCAGATGCCCTATGTACTTTACATGACACCCTGATGACGTCATCAGATGCCCTATGTACTTTACATGACACCCTGATGACGTCATCAGATGCCCTATGTACTTTACATGACACCCTGATGACGTCATCAGATGCCCTATGTACTTTACATGACACCCTGATGACGTCATCAGATGCCCTATGTACTTTACATGACACCCTGATGACGTCATCAGATGCCCTATGTACTTTACATGACACCCTGATGACGTCATCAGATGCCCTATGTACTTTACATGACACCCTGATGACGTCATCAGATGCCCTATGTACTTTACATGACACCCTGATGACGTCATCAGATGCCCTATGTACTTTACATGACACCCTGATGACGTCATCAGATGCCCTATGTACTTTACATGACACCCTGATGACGTCATCAGATGCCCTATGTACTTTACATGACACCCTGATGACGTCATCAGATGCCCTATGTACTTTACATGACACCCTGATGACGTCATCAGATGCCCTATGTACTTTACATGACACCCTGATGACGTCATCAGATGCCCTATGTACTTTACATGACACCCTGATAACGTCATCAGATGCCCTATGTACTTTACATGACACCCTGATGACGTCATCAGATGCCCTATGTACTTTACATGACACCCTGATGACGTCATCAGATGCCCTATGTACTTTACATGACACCCTGATGACGTCATCAGATGCCCTATGTACTTTACATGACACCCTGATGACGTCATCAGATGCCCTATGTACTTTACATGACACCCTGATGACGTCATCAGGAGCCCTATGTACTTTACATGACACCCTGATGACGTCATCAGATGCCCTATGTACTTTACATGACACCCTGATGACGTCATCAGATGCCCTATGTACTTTACATGACACCCTGATGACGTCATCAGATGCCCTATGTACTTTACATGACACCCTGATGACGTCATCAGATGCCCTATGTACTTTACATGACATCCTGATGACGTCATCAGATGCCCTATGTACTTTACATGACACCCTGATGACGTCATCAGATGCCCTATGTACTTTACATGACACCCTGATGACGTCATCAGATGCCCTATGTACTTTACATGACACCCTGATGACGTCATCAGATGCCCTATGTACTTTACATGACACCCTGATGACGTCATCAGATGCCCTATGTACTTTACATGACACCCTGATGACGTCATCAGATGCCCTATGTACTTTACATGACACCTGATGACGTCGTCACATGACACCCTGATGACGTCATCAGATGCCCTATGTACTTTACATGACACCCTGATGACGTCATCAGATGCCCTCTGTACTTTACATGACACCCTGATGACGTCATCAGATGCCCTATGTACTTTACATGACACCCTGATGACGTCATCAGATGCCCTATGTACTTTACATGACACCCTGATGACGTCATCAGATGCCCTATGTACTTTACATGACACCCTGATGACGTCATCAGATGCCCTATGTACTTTACATGACACCCTGATGACGTCATCAGATGCCCTATGTACTTTACATGACACCCTGATGACGTCATCAGATGCCCTATGTACTTTACATGACACCCTGATGACGTCATCAGATGCCCTATGTACTTTACATGACACCCTGATGACGTCATCAGATGCCCTATGTACTTTACATGACACCCTGATGACGTCATCAGATGCCCTATGTACTTTACATGACACCCTGATGACGTCATCAGATGCCCTATGTACTTTACATGACACCCTGATGACGTCATCAGATGCCCTATGTACTTTACATGACACCCTGATGACGTCATCAGATGCCCTATGTACTTTACATGACACCCTGATGACGTCATCAGATGCCCTATGTACTTTACATGACACCCTGATGACGTCATCAGATGCCCTATGTACTTTACATGACACCCTGATGACGTCATCAGATGCCCTATGTACTTTACATGACACCCTGATGACGTCATCAGATGCCCTATGTACTTTACATGACACCCTGATGACGTCATCAGATGCCCTATGTACTTTACATGACACCCTGATGACGTCATCAGATGCCCTATGTACTTTACATGACACCCTGATGACGTCATCAGATGCCCTATGTACTTTACATGACACCCTGATGACGTCATCAGATGCCCTATGTACTTTACATGACACCCTGATGACGTCATCAGATGCCCTATGTACTTTACATGACACCCTGATGACGTCATCAGATGCCCTATGTACTTTACATGACACCCTGATGACGTCATCAGATGCCCTATGTACTTTACATGACACCCTGATGACGTCATCAGATGCCCTATGTACTTTACATGACACCCTGATGACGTCATCAGATGCCCTATGTACTTTACATGACACCCTGATGACGTCATCAGATGCCCTATGTACTTTACATGACACCCTGATGACGTCATCAGATGCCCTATGTACTTTACATGACACCCTGATGACGTCATCAGATGCCCTATGTACTTTACATGACACCCTGATGACGTCATCAGATGCCCTATGTACTTTACATGACACCCTGATGACGTCATCAGATGCCCTATGTACTTTACATGACACCCTGATGACGTCATCAGATGCCCTATGTACTTTACATGACACCCTGATGACGTCATCAGATGCCCTATGTACTTTACATGACACCCTGATGACGTCATCAGATGCCCTATGTACTTTACATGACACCCTGATGACGTCATCAGATGCCCTATGTACTTTACATGACACCCTGATGACGTCATCAGATGCCCTATGTACTTTACATGACACCCTGATGACGTCATCAGATGCCCTATGTACTTTACATGACACCCTGATGACGTCATCAGATGCCCTATGTACTTTACATGACACCCTGATGACGTCATCAGATGCCCTATGTACTTTACATGACACCCTGATGACGTCATCAGATGCCCTATGTACTTTACATGACACCCTGATGACGTCATCAGATGCCCTATGTACTTTACATGACACCCTGATGACGTCATCAGATGCCCTATGTACTTTACATGACACCCTGATGACGTCATCAGATGCCCTATGTACTTTACATGACACCCTGATGACGTCATCAGATGCCCTATGTACTTTACATGACACCCTGATGACGTCATCAGATGCCCTATGTACTTTACATGACACCCTGATGACGTCATCAGATGCCCTATGTACTTTACATGACACCCTGATGACGTCATCAGATGCCCTATGTACTTTACATGACACCCTGATGACGTCATCAGATGCCCTATGTACTTTACATGACACCCTGATGACGTCATCAGATGCCCTATGTACTTTACATGACACCCTGATGACGTCATCAGATGCCCTATGTACTTTACATGACACCCTGATGACGTCATCAGATGCCCTATGTACTTTACATGACACCCTGATGACGTCATCAGATGCCCTATGTACTTTACATGACACCCTGATGACGTCATCAGATGCCCTATGTACTTTACATGACACCCTGATGACGTCATCAGATGCCCTATGTACTTTACATGACACCCTGATGACGTCATCAGATGCCCTATGTACTTTACATGACACCCTGATGACGTCATCAGATGCCCTATGTACTTTACATGACACCCTGATGACGTCATCAGATGCCCTATGTACTTTACATGACACCCTGATGACGTCATCAGATGCCCTATGTACTTTACATGACACCCTGATGACGTCATCAGATGCCCTATGTACTTTACATGACACCCTGATGACGTCATCAGATGCCCTATGTACTTTACATGACACCCTGATGACGTCATCAGATGCCCTATGTACTTTACATGACACCCTGATGACGTCATCAGATGCCCTATGTACTTTACATGACACCCTGATGACGTCATCAGATGCCCTATGTACTTTACATGACACCCTGATGACGTCATCAGATGCCCTATGTACTTTACATGACACCCTGATGACGTCATCAGATGCCCTATGTACTTTACATGACACCCTGATGACGTCATCAGATGCCCTATGTACTTTACATGACACCCTGATGACGTCATCAGATGCCCTATGTACTTTACATGACACCCTGATGACGTCATCAGATGCCCTATGTACTTTACATGACACCCTGATGACGTCATCAGATGCCCTATGTACTTTACATGACACCCTGATGACGTCATCAGATGCCCTATGTACTTTACATGACACCCTGATGACGTCATCAGATGCCCTATGTACTTTACATGACACCCTGATGACGTCATCAGATGCCCTATGTACTTTACATGACACCCTGATGACGTCATCAGATGCCCTATGTACTTTACATGACACCCTGATGACGTCATCAGATGCCCTATGTACTTTACATGACACCCTGATGACGTCATCAGATGCCCTATGTACTTTACATGACACCTGATGACGTCATCAGATGCCCTATGTACTTTACATGACACCCTGATGACGTCATCAGATGCCCTATGTACTTTACATGACACCCTGATGACGTCATCAGATGCCCTATGTACTTTACATGACACCCTGATGACGTCATCAGATGCCCTATGTACTTTACATGACACCCTGATGACGTCATCAGATGCCCTATGTACTTTACATGACACCCTGATGACGTCATCAGATGCCCTATGTACTTTACATGACACCCTGATGACGTCATCAGATGCCCTATGTACTTTACATGACACCCTGATGACGTCATCAGATGCCCTATGTACTTTACATGACACCCTGATGACGTCATCAGATGCCCTATGTACTTTACATGACACCCTGATGACGTCATCAGATGCCCTATGTACTTTACATGACACCCTGATGACGTCATCAGATGCCCTATGTACTTTACATGACACCCTGATGACGTCATCAGATGCCCTATGTACTTTACATGACACCCTGATGACGTCATCAGATGCCCTATGTACTTTACATGACACCCTGATGACGTCATCAGATGCCCTATGTACTTTACATGACACCCTGATGACGTCATCAGATGCCCTATGTACTTTACATGACACCCTGATGACGTCATCAGATGCCCTATGTACTTTACATGACACCCTGATGACGTCATCAGATGCCCTATGTACTTTACATGACACCCTGATGACGTCATCAGATGCCCTATGTACTTTACATGACACCCTGATGACGTCATCAGATGCCCTATGTACTTTACATGACACCCTGATGACGTCATCAGATGCCCTATGTACTTTACATGACACCCTGATGACGTCATCAGATGCCCTATGTACTTTACATGACACCCTGATGACGTCATCAGATGCCCTATGTACTTTACATGACACCCTGATGACGTCATCAGATGCCCTATGTACTTTACATGACACCCTGATGACGTCATCAGATGCCCTATGTACTTTACATGACACCCTGATGACGTCATCAGATGCCCTATGTACTTTACATGGCACCCTGATGACGTCATCAGATGCCCTATGTACTTTACATGACACCCTGATGACGTCATCAGATGCCCTATGTACTTTACATGACACCCTGATGACGTCATCAGATGCCCTATGTACTTTACATGACACCCTGATGACGTCATCAGATGCCCTATGTACTTTACATGACACCCTGATGACGTCATCAGATGCCCTATGTACTTTACATGACACCCTGATGACGTCATCAGATGCCCTATGTACTTTACATGACACCCTGATGACGTCATCAGATGCCCTATGTACTTTACATGACACCCTGATGACGTCATCAGATGCCCTATGTACTTTACATGACACCCTGATGACGTCATCAGATGCCCTATGTACTTTACATGACACCCTGATGACGTCATCAGATGCCCTATGTACTTTACATGACACCCTGATGACGTCATCAGATGCCCTATGTACTTTACATGACACCCTGATGACGTCATCAGATGCCCTATGTACTTTACATGACACCCTGATGACGTCATCAGATGCCCTATGTACTTTACATGACACCCTGATGACGTCATCAGATGCCCTATGTACTTTACATGACACCCTGATGACGTCATCAGATGCCCTATGTACTTTACATGACACCCTGATGACGTCATCAGATGCCCTATGTACTTTACATGACACCCTGATGACGTCATCAGATGCCCTATGTACTTTACATGACACCCTGATGACGTCATCAGATGCCCTATGTACTTTACATGACACCCTGATGACGTCATCAGATGCCCTATGTACTTTACATGACACCCTGATGACGTCATCAGATGCCCTATGTACTTTACATGACACCCTGATGACGTCATCAGATGCCCTATGTACTTTACATGACACCCTGATGACGTCATCAGATGCCCTATGTACTTTACATGACACCCTGATGACGTCATCAGATGCCCTATGTACTTTACATGACACCCTGATGACGTCATCAGATGCCCTATGTACTTTACATGACACCTGATGACGTCATCAGATGCCCTATGTACTTTACATGACACCCTGATGACGTCATCAGATGCCCTATGTACTTTACATGACACCCTGATGACGTCATCAGATGCCCTATGTACTTTACATGACACCCTGATGACGTCATCAGATGCCCTATGTACTTTACATGACACCCTGATGACGTCATCAGATGCCCTATGTACTTTACATGACACCCTGATGACGTCATCAGATGCCCTATGTACTTTACATGACACCCTGATGACGTCATCAGATGCCCTATGTACTTTACATGACACCCTGATGACGTCATCAGATGCCCTATGTACTTTACATGACACCCTGATGACGTCATCAGATGCCCTATGTACTTTACATGACACCCTGATGACGTCATCAGATGCCCTATGTACTTTACATGACACCCTGATGACGTCATCAGATGCCCTATGTACTTTACATGACACCCTGATGACGTCATCAGATGCCCTATGTACTTTACATGACACCCTGATGACGTCATCAGATGCCCTATGTACTTTACATGACACCCTGATGACGTCATCAGATGCCCTATGTACTTTACATGACACCCTGATGACGTCATCAGATGCCCTATGTACTTTACATGACACCCTGATGACGTCATCAGATGCCCTATGTACTTTACATGACACCCTGATGACGTCATCAGATGCCCTATGTACTTTACATGACACCCTGATGACGTCATCAGATGCCCTATGTACTTTACATGACACCCTGATGACGTCATCAGATGCCCTATGTACTTTACATGACACCCTGATGACGTCATCAGATGCCCTATGTACTTTACATGACACCCTGATGACGTCATCAGATGCCCTATGTACTTTACATGACACCCTGATGACGTCATCAGATGCCCTATGTACTTTACATGACACCCTGATGACGTCATCAGATGCCCTATGTACTTTACATGACACCCTGATGACGTCATCAGATGCCCTATGTACTTTACATGACACCCTGATGACGTCATCAGATGCCCTATGTACTTTACATGACACCCTGATGACGTCATCAGATGCCCTATGTACTTTACATGACACCCTGATGACGTCATCAGATGCCCTATGTACTTTACATGACACCCTGATGACGTCATCAGATGCCCTATGTACTTTACATGACACCCTGATGACGTCATCAGATGCCCTATGTACTTTACATGACACCCTGATGACGTCATCAGATGCCCTATGTACTTTACATGACACCCTGATGACGTCATCAGATGCCCTATGTACTTTACATGACACCCTGATGACGTCATCAGATGCCCTATGTACTTTACATGACACCCTGATGACGTCATCAGATGCCCTATGTACTTTACATGACACCCTGATGACGTCATCAGATGCCCTATGTACTTTACATGACACCCTGATGACGTCATCAGATGCCCTATGTACTTTACATGACACCCTGATGACGTCATCAGATGCCCTATGTACTTTACATGACACCCTGATGACGTCATCAGATGCCCTATGTACTTTACATGACACCCTGATGACGTCATCAGATGCCCTATGTACTTTACATGACACCCTGATGACGTCATCAGATGCCCTATGTACTTTACATGACACCCTGATGACGTCATCAGATGCCCTATGTACTTTACATGACACCCTGATGACGTCATCAGATGCCCTATGTACTTTACATGACACCCTGATGACGTCATCAGATGCCCTATGTACTTTACATGACACCCTGATGACGTCATCAGATGCCCTATGTACTTTACATGACACCCTGATGACGTCATCAGATGCCCTATGTACTTTACATGACACCCTGATGACGTCATCAGATGCCCTATGTACTTTACATGACACCCTGATGACGTCATCAGATGCCCTATGTACTTTACATGACACCCTGATGACGTCATCAGATGCCCTATGTACTTTACATGACACCCTGATGACGTCATCAGATGCCCTATGTACTTTACATGACACCCTGATGACGTCATCAGATGCCCTATGTACTTTACATGACACCCTGATGACGTCATCAGATGCCCTATGTACTTTACATGACACCCTGATGACGTCATCAGATGCCCTATGTACTTTACATGACACCCTGATGACGTCATCAGATGCCCTATGTACTTTACATGACACCCTGATGACGTCATCAGATGCCCTATGTACTTTACATGACACCCTGATGACGTCATCAGATGCCCTATGTACTTTACATGACACCCTGATGACGTCATCAGATGCCCTATGTACTTTACATGACACCCTGATGACGTCATCAGATGCCCTATGTACTTTACATGACATCCTGATGACGTCATCAGATGCCCTATGTACTTTACATGACACCCTGATGACGTCATCAGATGCCCTATGTACTTTACATGACACCCTGATGACGTCATCAGATGCCCTATGTACTTTACATGACACCCTGATGACGTCATCAGATGCCCTATGTACTTTACATGACACCCTGATGACGTCATCAGATGCCCTATGTACTTTACATGACACCCTGATGACGTCATCAGATGCCCTATGTACTTTACATGACACCCTGATGACGTCATCAGATGCCCTATGTACTTTACATGACACCCTGATGACGTCATCAGATGCCCTATGTACTTTACATGACACCCTGATGACGTCATCAGATGCCCTATGTACTTTACATGACACCTGATGACGTCATCAGATGCCCTATGTACTTTACATGACACCCTGATGACGTCATCAGATGCCCTATGTACTTTACATGACACCCTGATGACGTCATCAGATGCCCTATGTACTTTACATGACACCCTGATGACGTCATCAGATGCCCTATGTACTTTACATGACACCCTGATGACGTCATCAGATGCCCTATGTACTTTACATGACACCCTGATGACGTCATCAGATGCCCTATGTA
Source organism: Aplectana chamaeleonis (assembly GCA_029168955.1). NCBI lineage: Eukaryota > Metazoa > Nematoda > Chromadorea > Rhabditida > Cosmocercidae > Aplectana > Aplectana chamaeleonis. Next base: position 876,674 of record JAPDOI010000299.1, read on the forward strand.
CTTTACATGACACCCTGATGACGTCATCAGATGCCCTATGTACTTTACATGACACCCTGATGACGTCATCAGATGCCCTATGTACTTTACATGACACCCTGATGACGTCATCAGATGCCCTATGTACTTTACATGACACCCTGATGACGTCATCAGATGCCCTATGTACTTTACATGACACCCTGATGACGTCATCAGATGCCCTATGTACTTTACATGACACCCTGATGACGTCATCAGATGCCCTATGTACTTTACATGACACCCTGATGACGTCATCAGATGCCCTATGTACTTTACATGACACCCTGATGACGTCATCAGATGCCCTATGTACTTTACATGACACCCTGATGACGTCATCAGATGCCCTATGTACTTTACATGACACCCTGATGACGTCATCAGATGCCCTATGTACTTTACATGACACCCTGATGACGTCATCAGATGCCCTATGTACTTTACATGACACCCTGATGACGTCATCAGATGCCCTATGTACTTTACATGACACCTGATGACGTCATCAGATGCCCTATGTACTTTACATGACACCCTGATGACGTCATCAGATGCCCTATGTACTTTACATGACATCCTGATGACGTCATCAGATGCCCTATGTACTTTACATGACACCCTGATGACGTCATCAGATGCCCTATGTACTTTACATGACACCCTGATGACGTCATCAGATGCCCTATGTACTTTACATGACACCCTGATGACGTCATCACATGCCCTATGTACTTTACATGACACCTGATGACGTCATCACATGCCCTATGTACTTTACATGACACCCTGATGACGTCATCAGATGCCCTATGTACTTTACATGACACCCTGATGACGTCATCAGATGCCCTATGTACTTTACATGACACCCTGATGACGTCATCAGATGCCCTATGTACTTTACATGACACCCTGATGACGTCATCAGATGCCCTATGTACTTTACATGACACCCTGATGACGTCATCAGATGCCCTATGTACTTTACATGACACCCTGATGACGTCATCAGATGCCCTATGTACTTTACATGACACCCTGATGACGTCATCAGATGCCCTATGTACTTTACATGACACCCTGATGACGTCATCAGATGCCCTATGTACTTTACATGACACCCTGATGACGTCATCAGATGCCCTATGTACTTTACATGACACCTGATGACGTCATCAGATGCCCTATGTACTTTACATGACACCCTGATGACGTCATCAGATGCCCTATGTACTTTACATGACACCCTGATGACGTCATCAGATGCCCTATGTACTTTACATGACACCCTGATGACGTCATCAGATGCCCTATGTACTTTACATGACACCCTGATGACGTCATCAGATGCCCTATGTACTTTACATGACACCCTGATGACGTCATCAGATGCCCTATGTACTTTACATGACACCTGATGACGTCATCAGATGCCCTATGTACTTTACATGACACCCTGATGACGTCATCAGATGCCCTATGTACTTTACATGACACCCTGATGACGTCATCAGATGCCCTATGTACTTTACATGACACCCTGATGACGTCATCAGATGCCCTATGTACTTTACATGACACCCTGATGACGTCATCAGATGCCCTATGTACTTTACATGACACCCTGATGACGTCATCAGATGCCCTATGTACTTTACATGACACCCTGATGACGTCATCAGATGCCCTATGTACTTTACATGACACCCTGATGACGTCATCAGATGCCCTATGTACTTTACATGACACCCTGATGACGTCATCAGATGCCCTATGTACTTTACATGACACCCTGATGACGTCATCAGATGCCCTATGTACTTTACATGACACCCTGATGACGTCATCAGATGCCCTATGTACTTTACATGACACCCTGATGACGTCATCAGATGCCCTATGTACTTTACATGACACCCTGATGACGTCATCAGATGCCCTATGTACTTTACATGACACCCTGATGACGTCATCAGATGCCCTATGTACTTTACATGACATCCTGACGACGTCATCACATGCCCTATGTACTTTACATGGCACACTGATGACGTCATCACATGCCCTATGTACTTTACATGACACCCTGATGACGTCATCAGATGCCCTATGTACTTTACATGACACCCTGATGACGTCATCAGATGCCCTATGTACTTTACATGACACCCTGATGACGTCATCAGATGCCCTATGTACTTTACATGACACCCTGATGACGTCATCAGATGCCCTATGTACTTTACATGACACCCTGATGACGTCATCAGATGCCCTATGTACTTTACATGACACCCTGATGACGTCATCAGATGCCCTATGTACTTTACATGACACCCTGATGACGTCATCAGATGCCCTATGTACTTTACATGACACCCTGATGACGTCATCAGATGCCCTATGTACTTTACATGACACCCTGATGACGTCATCAGATGCCCTATGTACTTTACATGACACCCTGATGACGTCATCAGATGCCCTATGTACTTTACATGACACCCTGATGACGTCATCAGATGCCCTATGTACTTTACATGACACCCTGATGACGTCATCAGATGCCCTATGTACTTTACATGACACCCTGATGACGTCATCAGATGCCCTATGTACTTTACATGACACCCTGATGACGTCATCAGATGCCCTATGTACTTTACATGACACCCTGATGACGTCATCAGATGCCCTATGTACTTTACATGACACCCTGATGACGTCATCAGATGCCCTATGTACTTTACATGACACCCTGATGACGTCATCAGATGCCCTATGTACTTTACATGACACCCTGATGACGTCATCAGATGCCCTATGTACTTTACATGACACCCTGATGACGTCATCAGATGCCCTATGTACTTTACATGACACCCTGATGACGTCATCAGATGCCCTATGTACTTTACATGACACCCTGATGACGTCATCAGATGCCCTATGTACTTTACATGACACCCTGATGACGTCATCAGATGCCCTATGTACTTTACATGACACCCTGATGACGTCATCAGATGCCCTATGTACTTTACATGACACCCTGATGACGTCATCAGATGCCCTATGTACTTTACATGACACCCTGATGACGTCATCAGATGCCCTATGTACTTTACATGACACCCTGATGACGTCATCAGATGCCCTATGTACTTTACATGACACCCTGATGACGTCATCAGATGCCCTATGTACTTTACATGACACCCTGATGACGTCATCAGATGCCCTATGTACTTTACATGACACCCTGATGACGTCATCAGATGCCCTATGTACTTTACATGACACCCTGATGACGTCATCAGATGCCCTATGTACTTTACATGACACCCTGATGACGTCATCAGATGCCCTATGTACTTTACATGACACCCTGATGACGTCATCAGATGCCCTATGTACTTTACATGACACCCTGATGACGTCATCAGATGCCCTATGTACTTTACATGACACCCTGATGACGTCATCAGATGCCCTATGTACTTTACATGACACCCTGATGACGTCATCAGATGCCCTATGTACTTTACATGACACCCTGATGACGTCATCAGATGCCCTATGTACTTTACATGACACCCTGATGACGTCATCACATGCCCTATGTACTTTACATGACACCCTGATGACGTCATCAGATGCCCTATGTACTTTACATGACACCCTGATGACGTCATCAGATGCCCTATGTACTTTACATGACACCCTGATGACGTCATCAGATGCCCTATGTACTTTACATGACACCCTGATGACGTCATCAGATGCCCTATGTACTTTACATGACACCCTGATGACGTCATCAGATGCCCTATGTACTTTACATGACACCCTGATGACGTCATCAGATGCCCTATGTACTTTACATGACACCCTGATGACGTCATCAGATGCCCTATGTACTTTACATGACACCCTGATGACGTCATCAGATGCCCTATGTACTTTACATGACACCCTGATGACGTCATCAGATGCCCTATGTACTTTACATGACACCCTGATGACGTCATCAGATGCCCTATGTACTTTACATGACACCCTGATGACGTCATCAGATGCCCTATGTACTTTACATGACACCCTGATGACGTCATCAGATGCCCTATGTACTTTACATGACACCCTGATGACGTCATCAGATGCCCTATGTACTTTACATGACACCCTGATGACGTCATCAGATGCCCTATGTACTTTACATGACACCCTGATGACGTCATCAGATGCCCTATGTACTTTACATGACACCCTGATGACGTCATCAGATGCCCTATGTACTTTACATGACACCCTGATGACGTCATCAGATGCCCTATGTACTTTACATGACACCCTGATGACGTCATCAGATGCCCTATGTACTTTACATGACACCCTGATGACGTCATCAGATGCCCTATGTACTTTACATGACACCCTGATGACGTCATCAGATGCCCTATGTACTTTACATGACACCCTGATGACGTCATCAGATGCCCTATGTACTTTACATGACACCCTGATGACGTCATCAGATGCCCTATGTACTTTACATGACACCCTGATGACGTCATCAGATGCCCTATGTACTTTACATGACACCCTGATGACGTCATCAGATGCCCTATGTACTTTACATGACACCCTGATGACGTCATCAGATGCCCTATGTACTTTACATGACACCCTGATGACGTCATCAGATGCCCTATGTACTTTACATGACACCCTGATGACGTCATCAGATGCCCTATGTACTTTACATGACACCCTGATGACGTCATCAGATGCCCTATGTACTTTACATGACACCCTGATGACGTCATCAGATGCCCTATGTACTTTACATGACACCCTGATGACGTCATCAGATGCCCTATGTACTTTACATGACACCCTGATGACGTCATCAGATGCCCTATGTACTTTACATGACACCCTGATGACGTCATCAGATGCCCTATGTACTTTACATGACACCCTGATGACGTCATCAGATGCCCTATGTACTTTACATGACACCCTGATGACGTCATCAGATGCCCTATGTACTTTACATGACACCCTGATGACGTCATCAGATGCCCTATGTACTTTACATGACACCCTGATGACGTCATCAGATGCCCTATGTACTTTACATGACACCCTGATGACGTCATCAGATGCCCTATGTACTTTACATGACACCCTGATGACGTCATCAGATGCCCTATGTACTTTACATGACACCCTGATGACGTCATCAGATGCCCTATGTACTTTACATGACACCCTGATGACGTCATCAGATGCCCTATGTACTTTACATGACACCCTGATGACGTCATCAGATGCCCTATGTACTTTACATGACACCCTGATGACGTCATCAGATGCCCTATGTACTTTACATGACACCCTGATGACGTCATCAGATGCCCTATGTACTTTACATGACACCCTGATGACGTCATCAGATGCCCTATGTACTTTACATGACACCCTGATGACGTCATCAGATGCCCTATGTACTTTACATGACACCCTGATGACGTCATCACATGCCCTATGTACTTTACATGACATCCTGATGACGTCATCAGATGCCCTATGTACTTTACATGACACCCTGATGACGTCATCAGATGCCCTATGTACTTTACATGACACCCTGATGACGTCATCAGATGCCCTATGTACTTTACATGACACCCTGATGACGTCATCAGATGCCCTATGTACTTTACATGACACCCTGATGACGTCATCAGATGCCCTATGTACTTTACATGACACCCTGATGACGTCATCAGATGCCCTATGTACTTTACATGACACCCTGATGACGTCATCAGATGCCCTATGTACTTTACATGACACCCTGATGACGTCATCAGATGCCCTATGTACTTTACATGACACCCTGATGACGTCATCAGATGCCCTATGTACTTTACATGACACCCTGATGACGTCATCAGATGCCCTATGTACTTTACATGACACCCTGATGACGTCATCAGATGCCCTATGTACTTTACATGACACCCTGATGACGTCATCAGATGCCCTATGTACTTTACATGACACCCTGATGACGTCATCAGATGCCCTATGTACTTTACATGACACCTGATGACGTCATCAGATGCCCTATGTACTTTACATGACACCCTGATGACGTCATCAGATGCCCTATGTACTTTACATGACACCCTGATGACGTCATCAGATGCCCTATGTACTTTACATGACACCCTGATGACGTCATCAGATGCCCTATGTACTTTACATGACACCCTGATGACGTCATCAGATGCCCTATGTACTTTACATGACACCCTGATGACGTCATCAGATGCCCTATGTACTTTACATGACACCCTGATGACGTCATCAGATGCCCTATGTACTTTACATGACACCCTGATGACGTCATCAGATGCCCTATGTACTTTACATGACACCCTGATGACGTCATCAGATGCCCTATGTACTTTACATGACACCCTGATGACGTCATCAGATGCCCTATGTACTTTACATGACACCCTGATGACGTCATCACATGCCCTATGTACTTTACATGACACCCTGATGACGTCATCAGATGCCCTATGTACTTTACATGACATCCTGATGACGTCATCAGATGCCCTATGTACTTTACATGACACCCTGATGACGTCATCACATGCCCTATGTACTTTACATGACACCCTGATGACGTCATCACATGCCCTATGTACTTTACATGACACCCTGATGACGTCATCAGATGCCCTATGTACTTTACATGACACCCTGATGACGTCATCAGATGCCCTATGTACTTTACATGACACCCTGATGACGTCATCAGATGCCCTATGTACTTTACATGACACCCTGATGACGTCATCAGATGCCCTATGTACTTTACATGACACCCTGATGACGTCATCAGATGCCCTATGTACTTTACATGACACCCTGATGACGTCATCAGATGCCCTATGTACTTTACATGACACCCTGATGACGTCATCAGATGCCCTATGTACTTTACATGACACCCTGATGACGTCATCAGATGCCCTATGTACTTTACATGACACCCTGATGACGTCATCAGATGCCCTATGTACTTTACATGACACCCTGATGACGTCATCAGATGCCCTATGTACTTTACATGACACCCTGATGACGTCATCAGATGCCCTATGTACTTTACATGACACCCTGATGACGTCATCAGATGCCCTATGTACTTTACATGACACCCTGATGACGTCATCAGATGCCCTATGTACTTTACATGACACCCTGATGACGTCATCAGATGCCCTATGTACTTTACATGACACCTGATGACGTCATCAGATGCCCTATGTACTTTACATGACACCCTGATGACGTCATCAGATGCCCTATGTACTTTACATGACACCCTGATGACGTCATCAGATGCCCTATGTACTTTACATGACACCTGATGACGTCATCAGATGCCCTATGTACTTTACATGACACCCTGATGACGTCATCAGATGCCCTATGTACTTTACATGACACCCTGATGACGTCATCAGATGCCCTATGTACTTTACATGACACCCTGATGACGTCATCAGATGCCCTATGTACTTTACATGACACCCTGATGACGTCATCAGATGCCCTATGTACTTTACATGACACCCTGATGACGTCATCAGATGCCCTATGTACTTTACATGACACCCTGATGACGTCATCAGATGCCCTATGTACTTCACATGACATCCTGATGACGTCATCAGATGCCCTATGTACTTTACACACATCAGATGCCCTATGTACTTTACATGACACCCTGATGACGTCATCAGATGCCCTATGTACTTTACATGACACCCTGATGACGTCATCAAATGCCCTATGTACTTTACATGACACCCTGATGACGTCCTCCGATGCCCTATGTACTTTACATGACACCCTGATGACGTCATCAGATGCCCTATGTACTTTACATGACACCCTGATGACGTCATCAGATGCCCTATGTACTTTACATGACACCCTGATGACGTCATCAGATGCCCTATGTACTTTACATGACACCCTGATGACGTCATCAGATGCCCTATGTACTTTACATGACACCCTGATGACGTCATCAGATGCCCTATGTACTTTACATGACACCCTGATGACGTCATCAGATGCCCTATGTACTTTACATGACACCCTGATGACGTCATCAGATGCCCTATGTACTTTACATGACACCCTGATGACGTCATCAGATGCCCTATGTACTTTACATGACACCCTGATGACGTCATCAGATGCCGTATGTACTTTACATGACACCCTGATGACGTCATCAGATGCCCTATGTATTTTACATGACACCCAAATGACGTCATCAGATGCCCTATGTACTTTACATGACACCCTGATGACGTCATCAGATGCCCTATGTACTTTACATGACACCCTGATGACGTCATCAGATGCCGTATGTACTTTACATGACACCCTGATGACGTCATCAGATGCCCTATGTACATGACACCCTGATGACGTCATCAGATGCCCAATGTACTTTACATGACACCTGATGACGTCATCAGATGCCCAATGTACTTTACATGGCACCCTGATGACGTCACCAGATGCCCTATGTATTTTACATGACACCCTAATGACGTCATCAGATGCCCTATGTACTTTACATGACACCCTGATGACGTCATCAGATGCCCTATGTACTTTACATGACACCCTGATGACGTCATCAGATGCCCTATGTACTTTACATGACACCCTGATGACGTCATCAGATGCCCTATGTACTTTACATGACACCCTGATGACGTCATCAGATGCCCTATGTACTTTACATGACATCCTGATGACGTCATCAGATGCCCTATGTACTTTACATGACATCCTGATGACGTCATCAGATGCCCTATGTACTTTACATGACACCCTGATGACGTCATCACATGCCCTATGTACTTTACATGACACCCTGATGACGTCATCAGATGCCCTATGTACTTTACATGGCACCCTGATGACGTCATCAGATGCCCTATGTACTTTACATGACACCCTGATGACGTCATCAGATGCCCTATGTACTTCAAATGACACCCTGATGACGTCATCAGATGCCCTATGTACTTTACATGACACCCTGATGACGTCATCAGATGCCCTATGTACTTTACATGACACCCTGATGACGTCATCAGATGCCCTATGTACTTTACATGACACCCTGATGACGTCATCAGATGCCCTATGTACTTTACATGACACCCTGATGACGTCATCAGATGCCCTATGTACTTTACATGACACCCTGATGACGTCATCAGATGCCCTATGTACTTTACATGACACCCTGATGACGTCATCAGATGCCCTATGTACTTTACATGACACCCTGATGACGTCATCAGATGCCCTATGTACTTTACATGACACCCTGATGACGTCATCAGATGCCCTATGTACTTTACATGCCACCCTGATGACGTCATCAGATGCCCTATGTACTTTACATGACACCCTGATGACGTCATCAGATGCCCTATGTACTTTACATGACACCCTGATGACGTCATCAGATGCCCTATGTACTTTACATGACACCGTGATGACGTCATCAGATGCCCTATGTACTTTACATGACACCCTGATGACGTCATCAGATGCCCTATGTACTTTACATGACACCCTGATGACGTCATCAGATGCCCTATGTACTTTACATGACATCCTGATGACGTCATCAGATGCCCTATGTACTTTACATGACATCCTGATGACGTCATCAGATGCCCTATGTACTTTACATGACATACTGATGACGTCATCAGATGCCCTATGTACTTTACATGACACCCTGATGACGTCATCAGATGCCCTATGTACTTTACATGACACCCTGATGACGTCATCAGATGCCCTATGTACTTTACATGACACCCTGATGACGTCATCAGATGCCCTATGTACTTTACATGACACCTGATGACGTCATCAGATGCCCTATGTACTTTACATGACACCCTGATGACGTCATCAGATGCCCTATGTACTTTACATGACACCCTGATGACGTCATCAGATGCCCTATGTACTTTACATGACACCTGATGACGTCATCAGATGCCCTATGTAATTTTACATGACACCCTGATGACGTCATCAGATGCCCTATGTACTTTACATGACACCCTGATGACGTCATCAGATGCCCTATGTACTTTACATGACACCCTGATGACGTCATCAGATGCCCTATGTACTTTACATGACACCCTGATGACGTCATCAGATGCCCTATGTACTTTACATGACACCCTGATGACGTCATCAGATGCCCTATGTACTTTACATGACACCCTGATGACGTCATCAGATGCCCTATGTACTTTACATGACACCCTGATGACGTCATCAGATGCCCTATGTACTTTACATGACACCCTGATGACGTCATCAGATGCCCTATGTACTTTACATGACACCCTGATGACGTCATCAGATGCCCTATGTACTTTACATGACACCCTGATGACGTCATCAGATGCCCTATGTACTTTACATGACACCTGATGACGTCATCAGATGCCCTATGTACTTTACATGACACCCTGATGACGTCATCAGATGCCCTATGTACTTTACATGACACCCTGATGACGTCATCAGATGCCCTATGTACTTTACATGACATCCTGATGACGTCATCAGATGCCCTATGTACTTTACATGACACCCTGATGACGTCATCAGATGCCCTATGTACTTTACATGACACCCTGATGACGTCATCACATGCCCTATGTACTTTACATGACATCCTGATGACGTCATCAGATGCCCTATGTACTTTAAATGACACCCTGATGACGTCATCAGATGCCCTATGTACTTTACATGACATCCTGATGACGTCATCAGATGCCCTATGTACTTTACATGACACCCTGATGACGTCATCAGATGCCCTATGTACTTTACATGACACCCTGATGACGTCATCAGATGCCCTATGTACTTTACATGACACCTGATGACGTCATCAGATGCCCTATGTACTTTACATGACACCCTGATGACGTCATCAGATGCCCTATGTACTTTACATGACACCCTGATGACGTCATCAGATGCCCTATGTACTTTACATGACACCCTGATGACGTCATCAGATGCCCTATGTACTTTAAATGACACCCTGATGACGTCATCAGATGCCCTATGTACTTTACATGGCACCCTGATGACGTCATCACATGCCCTATGCACTTTACACGACATCCTGATGACGTCATCACATGCCCTATGTACTTTACATGGCACCCTGATGACGTCATCAGATGCCCTATGTACTTTACATGACACCCTGATGACGTCATCAGATGCCCTATGTACTTTACATGACACCCTGATGACGTCATCAGATGCCCTATGTACTTTACATGACACCCTGATGACGTCATCAGATGCCCTATGTACTTTACATGACACCCTGATGACGTCATCAGATGCCCTATGTACTTTACATGACACCCTGATGACGTCATCAGATGCCCTATGTACTTTACATGACACCCTGATGACGTCATCAGATGCCCTATGTACTTTACATGACACCCCGATGACGTCATCAGAAGCCCTATGTACTTTACACGACACCCGATGACGTCATCAGATGCCCTATGTACTTTACATGACACCCTGATGACGTCATCAGATGCCCTATGTACTTTACATGACACACTGATGACGTCATCAGATGCCCTATGTACTTTACATGACACCCTGATGACGTCATCAGATGCCCTATGTACTTTACATGACACCCTGATGACGTCATCAGATGCCCTATGTACTTTACATGACACCCTGATGACGTCATCAGATGCCCTATGTACTTTACATGACACCCTGATGACGTCATCAGATGCCCTATTACTTTACAACTTTGCATGACACCTGATGACGTCATCAGATGCCCTATGTACTTTACATGACACCCTGATGACGTCATCAGATGCCCTATGTACTTTACTTACATGACACCCTGATGACGTCATCAGATGCCCTATGTACTTTACATGACACCCTGATGACGTCATCAGATGCCCTATGTACTTTAAATGACACCTGATGACGTCATCAGATGCCCTATGTACTTTACATGGCACCTGATGACGTCATCAGATGCCCTATGTACTTTACATGACATCCTGATGACGTCATCAGATGCCCTATGTACTTTACATGACACCCTGATGACGTCATCAGATGCCCTATGTACTTTACATGACACCCTGATGACGTCATCAGATGCCCTATGTACTTTACATGACACCCTGATGACGTCATCAGATGCCCTATGTACTTTAAATGACACCCTGATGACGTCATCAGATGCCCTATGTACTTTACATGACACCCTGATGACGTCATCAGATGCCCTATGTACTTTACATGACACCCTGATGACGTCATCAGATGCCCTATGTACTTTACATGACACCCTGATGACGTCATCAGATGCCCTATGTACTTTACATGACACCCTGATGACGTCATCAGATGCCCTATGTACTTTACATGACACCCTGATGACGTCATCAGATGCCCTATGTACTTTACATGACACCCTGATGACGTCATCAGATGCCCTATGTACTTTACATGACACCCTGATGACGTCATCAGATGCCCTATGTACTTTACATGACACCCTGATGACGTCATCAGATGCCCTATGTACTTTACATGACACCCTGATGACGTCATCAGATGCCCTATGTACTTTACATGACACCCTGATGACGTCATCAGATGCCCTATGTACTTTACATGACACCCTGATGACGTCATCAGATGCCCTATGTACTTTACATGACACCCTGATGACGTCATCAGATGCCCTATGTACTTTACATGACACCCTGATGACGTCATCAGATGCCCTATGTACTTTAGCATGACATCCTGATGACGTCATCAGATGCCCTATGTACTTTACATGACACCCCTGATGACGTCATCAGATGCCCTATGTACTTTACATGACACCCAGATGACGTCATCAGATGCCCTATGTACTTTACATGACACCCTGATGACGTCATCAGATGCCCTATGTACTTTACATGACACCCTGATGACGTCATCAGATGCCCTATGTACTTTACATGACACCCTGATGACGTCATCAGATGCCCTATGTACTTTAAATGACACCCCTGATGACGTCATCAGATGCCCTATGTACTTTACATGACACCCTGATGACGTCATCAGATGCCCTATGTACTTTACATGACACCCTGATGACGTCATCAGATGCCCTATGTACTTTACATGACACCCTGATGACGTCATCAGATGCCCTATGTACTTTACATGACACCCTGATGACGTCATCAGATGCCCTATGTACTTTACATGACACCCTGATGACGTCATCAGATGCCCTATGTACTTTACATGACACCCTGATGACGTCATCAGATGCCCTATGTACTTTACATGACACCTGATGACGTCATCAGATGCCCTATGTACTTTACATGACACCCTGATGACGTCATCAGATGCCCTATGTACTTTACATGACACCCTGATGACGTCATCAGATGCCCTATGTACTTTACATGACACCCTGATGACGTCATCACATGCCCTATGTACTTTACATGACACCCTGATGACGTCATCAGATGCCCTGTGTACCTTACATGACACTCTGATGACGTCATCAGATGCCCTATGTGCTTTACATGACACCCTGATGACGTCATCAGATGCCCTATGTACTTTACATGACACCCTGATGACGTCATCAGATGCCCTATGTGCTTTACATGACACCCTGATGACGTCATCAGATGCCCTATGTACTTTACATGACACCCTGATGACGTCATCAGATGCCCTATGTACTTTACATGACACCCTGATGACGTCATCAGATGCCCTATGTACTTTACATGACACCCTGATGACGTCATCAGATGCCCTATGTACTTTACATGACACCCTGATGACGTCATCAGATGCCCTATGTACTTTACATGACACCCTGATGACGTCATCAGATGCCCTATGTACTTTACATGACACCCTGATGACGTCATCAGATGCCCTATGTACTTTACATGGCACCCTGATGACGTCATCAGATGCCCTATGTACTTTACATGACACCCTGATGACGTCATCAGATGCCCTATGTACTTTACATGACACCCTGATGACGTCATCAGATGCCCTATGTACTTTACATGACACCCTGATGACGTCATCAGATGCCCTATGTACTTTACATGACACCCTGATGACGTCATCAGATGCCCTATGTACTTTACATGACACTTCTGATGACGTCATCACATGCCCTATGTACTTTACATGACACCCTGATGACGTCAATGTCCAGATGCCCTATGTACTTTACATGACACCTGATGACGTCATCAGATGCCCTATGTACTTTACATGACACCCTGATGACGTCATCAGATGCCCTATGTACTTTACATGACACCCTGATGACGTCATCAGATGCCCTATGTACTTTACATGACACCCTGATGACGTCATCAGATGCCCTATGTACTTTACATGACACCCTGATGACGTCATCAGATGCCCTATGTACTTTACATGACACCCTGATGACGTCATCAGATGCCCTATGTACTTTACATGACACCTGATGACGTCATCAGATGCCCTATGTACTTTACATGACACCCTGATGACGTCATCAGATGCCCTATGTACTTTACATGACACCCTGATGACGTCATCAGATGCCCTATGTACTTTACATGACACCCTGATGACGTCATCAGATGCCCTATGTACTTTACATGACACCCTGATGACGTCATCAGATGCCCTATGTACTTTACATGACACCCTGATGACGTCATCAGATGCCCTATATACTTTACATGACACCCTGATGACGTCATCAGATGCCCTATGTACTTTGCATGACAACCTGATGACGTCATTAGATGCCCTATGTACTTTACATGACACCCTGATGACGTCATCAGATGCCCTATGTACTTTACATGACACCCTGATGACGTCATCAGATGCCCTATGTACTTTACATGACACCCTGATGACGTCATCAGATGCCCTATGTACTTTACATGACACCCTGATGACGTCATCAGATGCCCTATGTACTTTACATGACACCCTGATGACGTCATCAGATGCCCTATGTACTTTACATGACACCCTGATGACGTCATCACATGCCCTATGTACTTTACATGACACCCTGATGACGTCATCAGATGCCCTATGTACTTTACATGACACCCTGATGACGTCATCAGATGCCCTATGTACTTTACATGACACCCTGATGACGTCATCAGATGCCCTATGTACTTTACATGACACCCTGATGACGTCATCAGATGCCCTATGTACTTTACATGACACCCTGATGACGTCATCAGATGCCCTATGTACTTTACATGACACCCTGATGACGTCATCAGATGCCCTATGTACTTTACATGGCACCCTGATGACGTCATCACATGCCCTATGTACTTTACATGACATCCTGACGACGTCATCACATGCCCTATGTACTTTACATGGCACCCTGATGACGTCATCACATGCCCTATGTACTTTACATGACACCCTGATGACGTCATCAGATGCCCTATGTACTTTACATGGCACCCTGATGACGTCATCACATGCCCTATGTACTTTACATGACACCCTGATGACGTCATCAGATGCCCTATGTACTTTACATGACACCCTGATGACGTCATCAGATGCCCTATGTACTTTACATGACACCCTGATGACGTCATCAGATGCCCTATGTACTTTACATGACACCCTGATGACGTCATCAGATGCCCTATGTACTTTACATGACACCCTGATGACGTCATCAGATGC